>JAXQQM020060116.1:0-44812 GCA_034641835.2 Pinus albicaulis
TGTAGATGGAGGAAGGGGAGTTGGGATCCCTATAATTATGGGATTGGCCCTATCATCAAGGAAGCTTCCATGAGAGGTGGCAAACCACTTCCTCTCTATGGAAATCCGTAGCCAAACTTCCCAACTCAAGATAGATACTTGTTTCTGAGTTTGTTGAAACGAAACTTCCGCCATTCTTATTTAAAAAACACTCCTTAAATTGGTTGGCGCGACTGCGACTCTGGGACAAAGCACCAGTTGGCGCGGCCTCTTTGTAGGATTTTCCTCATTAGTGAAATCTGTTGACTGGATAACGCATGATACACGAGATGTTTTGTGGTACATATCAGGAGATATTCGAAGGCAAGGAGAATCATGTTTAGAGGAATGCAATGATAATGGTTTCAAGGCATGACATTGCTCACAGGTCACAAAATGGGTCCTCCAATGTGCGGGACGGGGAAAGGTAGGGACGGTGACAAATTACTGTGTAACACCTATCTTTAGGTTTGTTCCAGTTAACCGGTGTTCGACACCCCCTTCTGTGTAATACTTCGAAAGGAATCATATTTAATGATTCATGGTAGTTGTTGTTATATGAAGATTCAAATAAATGAATGTATTCTTCCCACTTAGTCGGTTGTTTCATTACATACATTCTTAACATATCTCCTAATACCTTATTTACCGCTCAGTATGTCCATCTCTCTCTGGGTGATAAGTGATACTAAATTGAACCTGGGTACCTAATCTAGTAAAAAGAGTTTTCCATAATGTTGATGCGAACTTCACATCTAAATTAGAAATCATTCCCTTTGTCATACCGTGCAATCTAAATACTTCTCACATAAATATATTTGCAATTTGCATCGTTTTGTATGTAGATTGAACATGGATGAAATGGGATACCTTACTCATCTTATCCACTACCACCATGATTGATTCATTTTGTCTCTTGTTTTTAGGAAAACCAATTATAAAATATATTCTCATAGTTACTTCCCATTTCCACTCTTGAATGGGAAGCAGGTGAAGCAAATTGTTTGGGTGCTAGTGTTCAAATTTAACTTTCTAACACTTCAAGCATTTGGTTAAATATTTAGTGATATCATTCCTCATTTCGGGCCAAAAATAGTCTTTTTTTTATGGTAGAAAATAATTTTTGATATCAGAGATGAGCAACAAAAGGACTTATATGAAATTCATCAAATGCTATTTTCCTAAAATTTATTTGATTAGGAACATAGATCCCTCTTCTAAAATTCAATAAATTGTCTTTGTTTATGTTATATTCAGATTGAGTTCCAGAGTTGTTTGCTTGTTTAGCTTGCTGCCATAAAAACTCATATTCTAGATCTTTAACTACAACTTCCTTAATCGGATTTGAAAAATTAAATTCCACTTGATTATAGGAGATTTCATATACATAATGTAATTTCCTACTTGATGCATCAACCATTTGATTTTTCCTTCCTTTTAAATTTCTAATGTCAAAATCAAATTCTCTTAGAAAAGTTGTCCACTTGGCTTGTCATGCATTGAGGTTAGGTTGTTTAAAAAAACTAGTTAAGTTGTTATGATTAGTCGTAAGTGTTAGCACTATTATTTTCATCCCACCCAACCCACCTTATTTTTCTATGTTTTCACCTCATCTCCATCATTATCATTGACCTCGCTTTGTTTTTTACTATTTTCACCTTTTTCCCCAATATCCAAACATTTCATCTCATTTGCTAAAATTCCAAGTTATTACTTAAAGCCAAACTTCATTTACTATATAGCCTAAAATATATTTAAAACCCATAGTTTAGCGCTTTGAGTTCCATTTAAAATCCCATTCAAACCCCCAAAACCCACATATATAACCTTTTGGGCTTATTACTTTATAAACCCATTTACTATAAAGTTTCTAACTTTATTTTATAAGCTCCGCCACCCATCGACAACTGTGTTATATAAACCATAAACCTTATCATTATATATATCACATATTATATATATAACAAGAGCTGCTCAAAACATTGGTGGGACCCATTGTGCCTCATCGCATTTCTCACTATTACGTATTTCACATTGAAACTAAAATCTAAATAATGCGATCGCCGATTTTGCGATATCGCATCGCATTTGACTTACCTTTATGAGCGCCCGCAGTCTATCCATTTTAATTTGCGATGCGGTAAGTCGTCCCCACCTCCACAGTTCCACCCCCTCTTTACAGCCTTTGCAATACTTTGATATATTGTGAATATCATATAAACTCCATAAACACTTACCGCTTTAAACCTTCGTCGATTCATAAAACTCTGCCGCATAGCCAATGGGTCCCTCTTCCCCGCATTTCGCAAAGTTTAAAATTTAACCCCCGCAGCTTATAACTAAACGCTATGAATTGCGATGTGCGCTATGGTCGCGGTCCAACTTCTTCCCTGCCATGTCACTCATCTCCTCCCTTGTGCGTCGTACTTCGCACTTTTTAATGTTTACACCATCTGCGCTTACAACTAAATGTTACGAGTTGCGATATGCACTGCAATATGGTCCCACCGACTCTCCACGTCACCTCCCCTTCGCATTGCATCGCCGATCATATTCTTTATGACTTAAACGGTAAAGGTTGCAAAATTCATGGATACGATGCATTTCAAAATTGAAATTTGAAGGTTCTCAGGTCCGGTGTTTTGGGTTTTTCACACTATTTTGTTTATAAAAAGGTTTTAACACAACAAGAGGATTTCGGGTAAAAAAACAACAGAAAGGTCGATGTCGAGCAGCAAAGGCATTTACACACTTCATTTCCACAGCAGAGCTGCCAGCATAGCTCTCAGCTCATATGTCAACATATCAGAAAATTGAGGTCCACGTCCTAAACTGCCCCACTACATCAGCACATCATTAATAGCGCAACACAGGAAAAAGGGTTGATTCAGCTCAATAAAATAGATTATTAACATTTATCCATGTTCTCAAGGTGCAGATCTGCAAGGGAGGTTTCTCCAAATTCTTCCAAATCATGAATTCGAAGACTTGGGAAAGAAATTAATTTATTTTTAAACAATTTTATGTTCCTAGAGGTTAGGAATTAGCTTTACTGTTTGAAATAATTATGGATCTGATATTTGCCTCATATTTTGTAAATTAGTCTATAAATTGCAGAAATTCAATGTAATAGCTCGGTGGTTGGAAATTGGAATGAGTTCATTTTGTTTAGTTGATCAAGGATACTTTGTACTCAATTTTGGCAATTAATACAAGATGAGTTGCAGTTATATTTATGGGATACCTGTGGTATTGAATGTTTTTCATTATTTCTTCTTCAGTGACATATGTGTGAATGTATTGTTCATATTCACTTCCATTTTTCTATATTATGATCTTTTGTAAGTGTGAAATTCAGATAGCCATGCTTTGTTTTGGGTAACTAATCATATTTTGTTCATTATCTTCTTTATGAGAGAAATACATTTTTTTGCTTCCCTTACCCACATTACATTTTCTAAACCATCCCATAACCATTATCTTCAAGTGATTGAAATCATACCTACCTTGCCCCATTCATCCCTACAACCCTAAATCTATTGCCCTGACCTAGCTTTCCTTAACCTAATTCCTTTATCCATTGATTTCCCCAACCAAACCAAATCAAAACAACCCCTGCACATTATACCTAGCCTAAAACCCTAATTTATCCAGCCCTCATGGTTGTGACCCTTTTGGAGAGAGCCCTCTCTGGCTTGATAGGGCTAGCTATCAAGTCAAAATCTTGGTTTGTGGTTACCTCTGTTGGGATTCCTTCCTCAGCCTTGGGAATCTGGTGGAGTGATAACAGTAAGTACGAACCTTTTACCTAACAAATAATGTCTCCATACCTTCAAGGCGTGTACCAACGTAGTTAATTATATATCATAGGCATAATATCTCTACTCGTGCTCTTTCAAATTTTGAGACTCATTGGCAATTTCCGTGCCTTCTTGCATCAAAACTCTCCCTACACCTTCCTAGTAGGCATCTGTGTAGACGATGGAATCCTTCTCAGGGTCTTCAATTTTTAACACCGGGCATGTGGTCAATAAATTATTTAATTGTTCAGTGTGAATTCCGCTATCCACTTGAAAATTTTTCCTTTCTTCTGCAAAGAAGTTATATGATACGCAATTCTAGAAATCCCTCAATAAAACAATGATAATACCTCGCTAAGCCCATGAAAGATCAAATATCAAAAACATTACTAGGAATAGGCCATTCCTTTATGGTTTTGATTTTCTCAAGGTAAATAATTGTTCCCTCTGCATAAATTATATCTCCTAAGTATGTCCTAAGTATTGGATTTGGTCCTTATAGAAGGCACACTTACTATATTTGGCATATAATTGATGATCTCACACTAGGGTTTGCAGAACTATCTGCAGATGTTTCTTGTGTTCTTCTAGATTTCTTGAATAAATAAGTATGTCACCAATAAAAATTAGGAAAAAATTATCTGAGGGTGGAAAATATCATTCATAAGACTCATAATTGTTGTCGGGGAAATGGTAATCCCAAAGGGCAATACCACAAATTCATAGTGACCATAACGAGTTCTAAAGGTTATTTTTGGAATTTATTCTTCCCTTATCCTTATTAGATGATAGTCTCATCGCAGATCAATTTTAGAACAAATTGTAGCACCTTTTACTTGATTGAATAATTCATTGATACTTGGCAATGGGTATCTGTTCTTAATGGTTAGTTGTTCAATTGTATGTAATCAATACAGAGTTTAATCGTATCATCCTTCATTTTAACAAATAGAAAAGGAGCTCCCTAAGGTGATGCACTTGGATGGATGTACCCCTTATCAAGTAGCTCATGCAATTTCATCTCTAATTTAGTTAATTTAGGGATACTCATTCTATAGGGCGATTTTGACATAGGATCAGCTCTATAGTGAAAGCAATGTCTTGTTTGGGAGGAAGCCCCTGAATTTCTTCTAGAAACATGTCAGTAAAATCTTGAATTATTGGAATTTTTTATAAGGCATATATTTTATTAATAGATTTGGTATACCCTACTTGGACAACATAAATCTGACAACCCTTCCTAATACATTTTCCTAACTAAGAGGTTGTGATCAATCACAACTTCATGGGTATCCTTATTCCTCGAATTTATTTTCTAACGCCCTCCTTGGTGATATAAATAATGGTTTTGTCTTTACAGTGTACCAAGGGCCAATTTCCCTCCAACTAGTCCATTCCAATTAATATATCATAAGACCCTAAAGGTAGCACATTCAAATTTACACTAATTTTTTAACTTGTTATCTCAATGGGAAAATTTTCTACTTTAGATGAAACCATTATTTTCACCCCAGTAGCCAACAATACTAACTAAGGATTTTTAAATTTATGGGTTTGTAAATGACACATTTGTGTTAGCTTGGGGCTAACATAACTTAATCTTGTCCCTAGATCAATCAAAATAGATACAACATGGTTAAATAATTTACCTTCAAACTCGATCATAGTAAGTTGGTATTCTGCTTGTTGATCCTCCAGGGAAACATTGATTTTAGGCATGCTCCTAGCCACCTCACTAACGGTAGAAGCTTCCTAAATATTGGCAATTTTCTCCGCTCTGGTGCAGTGGGGATTATTTTTGTAGTAATGGGATCTCCATAACCCCAACACTACAATGGGGGTCATTGTGATTGACTAGCATTTTGTTTACTTGACACTTCTACTTGCTTAGGCTCACTCTGCAATCTGATTTTTTGTTGATTTTTCCACTGTAAATTATTTTGTTGATTTTTGTGTAGATTTCTGGTATTTCCATTCGTTTCATTTTTAGTGCTCTCAGATTTTTTGGTTCCCTTCTTATTTATCCATTCCCTAATTCCTTCTCCCTTTTGCTTCATCTGCTGATAACAGATTCATGCCTTTTGAATGGCCTCATACATGGTCTTGGCATTATCGAATTCCAAATGTTCCTTCATAAATATTGTTAAAGTGCTCATAAAGAACTACACCTTGGCCTTTTCCTCACGTATATAAGGCATCTACCCTAGTAGGGATGTAAATTTAGTCACAAATTCATCCATAGAATTTGTTTCCTAATTATAGATCGTGAAATCCCTTCACCTTGTCATCGTAGAAGCATTCATTCAATTACTTCTCTTTGAAATATTTCTTAAAATATCCCCAAGTTACTCCTTACTAATCAATTGCATAAACAACCTTAACCTCATCCCACCACGGGGTGGATTTTCCCTGAAGATGATAGATGGCTAGTCTTGATTTTAAATTATCTTCATATTCATAAATTTGGAAATACTTGTCATACTAATTATCCAAGCTTTGGAAACTTCCTCTAATTCTCTGTAAAATGTTGGGGGTTTAATTTTCTTGAACTCACCTTGCAATTTGGTTTTCTGCTTCTTGTTTTTCCTATGGTCAGAGGCATTATTGGATTCCTCCCCATTTTCTCCTATATCACCTTTTATTATCTAACTATAGCTCCATGTTTTCATGTCTTCACCTCCTTGTCTTCCCAAGCAGGGCTTGGTATGGAGTTCCTATGGTTTTGTTGATCAGATAGGTTTTTCAAAATTCATTTTTGGTCTCATGTCAAATTCTCAATGTCAGCCCGCAAATGATCCAGCTCAACTCTTACTTGTTGAACTATTTCCAACAGTATAGCGACAGTATTTTGGTGTTATCCCCCCTAATTGGACCCACATTTCCATATTGCACCCATAATTGGTTTAGATCCAAATTCTACAAATGGTCTTAATGATCTTGTACTTCCATCTCCTCTCCTCATTTTGATTCCTTTATGAACATACATACACATATGTTATTAAGTTTCCTAATAGGCCACAGTATTGTAACCTTCTCTGGTACCACCTGTCACATTCTCCACAAATTAATAAAGAAAAAAAATACAAATTATCACGTAATTTAAATTACCATTATCCTTGCAATTTTAAGTTATATTTCCAAGTTATTTGAACTTATGACCTTGGGTGTGAATATGTATAACCTATTATAAAAATATGACCACCTTTATATATACCTTGACGTATGGGATAAGTTTATAAACCATGTCAAAGTAGTTTCAGTGTGATTTATTTTGGAGGTAGGCATTAGTTACATTCCCTAAGTGTTAGAAATAGAAATTAAACAAAATTACTGAGGTTTATTTATAAGTATCTAGGTCTATCATATTATTGGCTTCATTAAATGATCATTAGTCATTTCGAACACCTAGATTTGGATCTTCCCTTCATATTTCCACAGCTTGATTTTACGACTCGGAATTCAACTAAGTGGTTTTAAGGAAACTAACCCTCTCTCCGTCGAGCTACTTAACTGCTCATTCCGTTATGACTTAGAGGGTTTTGGGGTTCTACGACTGGTTTGACGATGCTAAGGTTTGAAGCCACCACCAACATCCATAGGTATTCACACTACTTGGTTATTTTGAAACCCTCGTATCATGTAGTTTTTCCTACTATCTCATGCGATTTTAATGGTTCTACAGATAGCGGCAGTATATCTCCACTCTTCCTGTTGGATGAGACAAGGAACGAAAATCATGTCATAGGTAAGAGAACTCTTCCCTAAACTCATGTGCCTCTCTTTTAATCAATAGGTCCACATAGTTTCTTATGGAAATAATGTTTGCACCCAACGTATTAGCGGCGGGTACCATCTTCTTTTATCAGGTATTGACCCTCTACGCCAACTCCTCTTGTTTTTTTCCTCGTATTTTCCTTGTGTAAGGTATAACTGACTCTCATTTTTGTTGGCTTATTGCAAGTTAAGTGATTCTATCCTAACTATTTCATTTTCTTCTTCTACGAACTTTTGATTGAACTTACACAATCTTTCCATTCCTCTAGGTTCAACATGTAACCTATCTTACTTTGGCACAAGGTTTCAAGAATTATGTTCACATTTTCAGCCAATACTTAGTGTAAATTTTGTGTTCTATACCAGGGTTTATGTGGTAGTATTATTTTTAACAAAGAATATTTTTTTGACTTAAATATGGAAGAGGGTTTTTATGTTAATTTTGTTAATATATAATCTAGATCCTTTGGGGGGGGGTGGGGCAAGATCTTAAAAAATTGAAATGGATCTGAGAAGATCTGCAAAATTACAATGCCAAAAAAAAAGAAGATAGAATAACACACAGTAAATAAAAGCACAAAACACTTTTTATTAAAATGGAGAATAACTGTAGAAGATACATTATGGTGGACAATATGTCCTTTTACAAAGTGAGGCTTGTCATTTATAGCCTTTTTTTTAGTTACAATACCATGGGTAAATACCATAGGTGGATACCATGGGTGGATACCATGGGTCAATACCATGGGTGGATACCACTTACAATACCATGGGTAAATTCCATGTGTAGATGAATACCATGGGTCGGTTTCATTTGCAATACCATGGGTAAATTCCATGGGTGTATGGATAACATGGGTGGATGAATATCATGAGTGGATATGTCATTTTCCATTCGGATCATTCCTCCCTCCTTAAAAAGCAATGATCCCCATTGCGTGAAGTTCCCTCCTGAGAAACCTTTGTTGAATATGAAGAGCCAATGAAGAGAAGGGTTTTGTGTAGTTAACCCTTAACCGTGTTGAATGAAGATCTGAGGATAGAGATACCCTGTAATGCTTGTGACCAACTGTGATATTGACAGTGTGCAACCTAGCAAATGGACTTCGATGAATTGTGGGTTTGTGGATGAACCAAAATCATGACAAACGAAGATCCAAGGATAGAGATACTCTGTAATGCTTGGGACCAATTGTGTTACTAACAATGTGTGGCCTAGCAAATGGACTTCGATGAAAATGATTTTGTGCGGTTGACCCATAACCGTGATGCTGATTGTTGATGAAGTAGCAGGTGCCTACATACTTGGGGTGGGATGGAACATCTCCAAATAACCCAAGACAAATGCTGCTATGCTAAAACTGATGAATGTGAAGCAAGTGCCTACTAAAGTGGGGTGGGAGGGCACATCTCCAAAGGGAACCCGCTCTGAATGCTGCTCCAGATTTAAAATGAGCATAACTCGGTCAATATAACTCGGAATATTTATTATAACCTATTTTTGGAAATAGAATGATCATTCTGCATCTTCCCCTATGTTTGAAACTGCTATCTGGAGATTATAGACTCTCATATTCACGCTAGAACTGTCTCGCCATCACAAAATTTCTGAAAAAATAGCTGATTTTAAATCAACGATAACTCCCACATCTGGACTCCGATTCGATCGATTTTTTTTTGAAATTGAGTGATTTTTCAAAGAAAACTCAGATGTATAGCCATTTATCTAAAAAATTTCACTGAAAACTGTGAAAAATTATAGGAGAGCTGCCGTTCACAAATTGTCGTCAGAACATTTTCTACAACATTGCTGATTTAGAATCAGCGATATTTCCCTCATCCGAACTCCAATTTGGCCGATTTTTTTTTTGAATTTGGGTATTTTTTTGCAAGGAATCCAGATCTAATCTTATATTTTGTGAAATTTTCATCAAAATTTTCAGATATGATCTGCAAACTCGCCGCCCAAGAAATTCATGGAGTTTGCTAAAGATTGTTGCTAAAAATTGAAACTAAAATATGCTTCAAACCATCTTTCCCATGGATTCATAACTTGAATCTGATACCACTGATCTGGAATTGAAATGGCTCTAAGAAGATCTGCAAAATTACAATGCGAGAAAAAGAAGATAGAATAACACATAGTAAATAAAAGCACAAAACACTTTTTATTAAAACGAAGAATAACTGTAGAAGCTACATTGTGGTGGACAATCTGTCCTTTTACAAAGTGAGACTTTTCATTTATAGCTTTTTTTTTAGTTACAATACCATAGGTGGATACCATGGGTTGATACCATGGGTCAATACCATGGGTGGATACCACTTACAATACCATGGGTAAATTCCATGTGTGGATGAATACCATGGGTAAATTCCATGGGTGTATGGATAACATGGGTGGATGAATACCATGGGTGGATGCCATTTTCCATTCGGATCAATATATTTCACAAAAATGGCCACAACACCTTTGTAACTTGGACAGGGTTGTACAAAGTATGTTTTGGAATTTTTAATGTTGATTTCTGGAGGATTAAAACCTTACTTCTAGCATGAAGAATTTATAATGACTCTTTTAAATTTTCATATTTATTTATTTTCTCACGTGGTTTTTATTCCTATGTTTGTTATCTTTTCTGAAAGAAAGGCTCAAATGCTCTCACTTTGTTGCCTCCTATTATTGGTCACTATTACATGTACAGAGTTCAGATAAATTTAGATTTGCTACGAATATTTGAATATTGATTCTTTTGTGCATGTTATTTGTATGTTTTTAATTTTTGGGTTCTACAGTCACATGATTCGCCTGTAGGTTTTGTTCATTATAAACTTATATCATTATCACCCATTATGCGAGGAAGTTCCTCACAGGGTTCTTTTCCCACTCTTTTCCTTTGATTTTGTAATATATCTATGGTGCCTAACAAGAAGTGGGACTGGACGTCCTCGGGGCCTAATTCTTTCCCATGCGGTTTCATTTCATGTCATTTTAAGGTTCTAGAAATACTTCATGAACGAATCTCATTCATATGGGGTTCGACCAGTTCCTTATTCTTATTATTGCTAGATATATTTTCTGATTTTTATTTACTAGCTACTAAATGTCATGAGTCTTACCATATTCTTGATTTTAAGCAATCTCCATGTGATTCAAGATAGAACAAAAAATATAATAATAAATATAGATTGGAAACCAAAAGGCACACCTTTCCTTAAAACACAGTTTATAATTAGGGAT
This sequence comes from Pinus albicaulis, assembly GCA_034641835.2. Taxonomy (NCBI): domain Eukaryota; kingdom Viridiplantae; phylum Streptophyta; class Pinopsida; order Pinales; family Pinaceae; genus Pinus; species Pinus albicaulis. Next base: position 10,834 of record JAXQQM020060116.1, read on the forward strand.
ATTGTCTCAATAAATACCTCTGCAGAAATCCTTTGTTTCCCACATTTAACCATATCCATAATTTCATAAAGAGAAATCTTTAACCTGTAGCATTCATTAATCTAAAATGATTTTTACGAAAAAAATTAAATGCACTTATCTGCAAGTAGTTCACCCAGTCAGTGAATTAATCTGGAAGGAGGACTCCACCACCCAACTAATGAGTTTTGGTGATTACGTCCAAGTATCCCCCGAGCCTCCTTAATTTCCAATGTAGTTGACAAATAGTAGACATTTTCTTGGGCCTTAGGACTCTTAGTCCATCCAAGAACTTCCATACTTTAGGGTTTCCATTGGCTCTTTTTCTAGCTCAAGAATACCTGCAACAACATCTTGCTTTACCATGGAAACGTCCTACTCAAGGTTTTTTTCCTCCTTTCACTTGCATCGGGCCTCTCTTTTACTCTTACATCTCTTCCACTTGGTTGCCTTCTCAAACTAAGAATTTTTAATCTCCAAGGGAGGAGGAAGAAGTAACTCTCTCAACTACCTGGAAATTAAAGATTTTTATTTTGGAATCATTTTCCCATAATTCCTTAACTTGCTACACATTTAAAAAAACAAAAAATAGAAAATAAAATAAAATAAACTTTTAATCATCTAAAGTTCCTTACCTATACTTTCACTAGTTCAGGATTTACCAAGTCTTGCACCATAAAAGTAAATAACAATTATTTACATAATCATGAGGTGTTACATACATATGAGGAACCGATTAATGATTTTGGTGAATCAATAAGAGATCCAGGTTAGGGCCAGCGAGATACGAACTCTATAAATTTAGACCCTCCTCCCTACTAGCGCATCAAAACTTTGCTAGCCAAAGCTATTTCAGTGACGCAGCAAAGTCAAAACAGGGATTCAGATGTATTAGAAGGCATTAGAAGGGAACAACAACAATGATGTATTAGAAGGCATTAGAATGGAACAACAACAACTGAAAATATTCATGGTCTAGCTAAACAATAGAATGGTGAGAATTAAGATGCATATACCATGCATAGCTCCTTTAGCCCAGTCGGTTATAGTGCAAAGGACCCAGCCCCTATTGACTTGTCTGATGAATAACTCTTCTTGTTTTTTTTCATTATTAGACAAACTTATTTCTCATCTATGTGAGTTGAGGCCGTCTCAGACACATGGATTGATCATGTAAAATATTTAAAATAATGAAAGGATCCAACATCACCTTACCAAAAAAAAAATGTCTGAAATTTTTTACTATTTTTCAATTACGAAGTACATGAGAGTATAAGATATTTATTTTCAAGCATTTAGTGATGGCATATATATATATATATATATATATATATATATATATATATATATATATATATATATATATATATATATATATATATATATAATTTTATGAGAGTTTGATGAGATATTTATTTTTTAACATTTATTTATTATAGTTTTATTAATTTTATAGAGAAGATATATAATTAAATCTAGAAAAAAAAATCATTTTTATTTTACAAAACTATAAATTTTATTACATTTTACATTCTATTCATTCATCATCTATTAATTATATGTTGTATATAAAAATAATTACACATATCCCTTGGTTAACACCATTAAAATGTTTTAATCATATGAAATTTCTTACTTCAAACATAACAAAAAAAAAAAAAAAAAAAATATGTTCTTTCAAAATTATATATATATATATCTTAAAATTTCTTTAAAATATTAATTTTTTAAATAAAATTAATTATTAATTATTACAATTAAAATTGATATTTTTATAATAAATTAATTATAAGTGGAAATTTTCATCTATACAAAATAATAATAATAATCTCATTAAAATATTTTTCTTTTATCTATAACATTTACATAATTACGATATATTTTCCACATTTATAAGAAATAAACATTTAAGAAACTATAATATATTTTCATTATTAATGAATGATAATGAAAATTTATTTATATATTATCTTTATAAATTTTATAGATCTTTTGTTTCATTTTTGTATTATCTTTTTATTATGTCCATACAAATAGTATCGATCAAACGACAAAATTACCAATTGCCTGTTTTTTTGAGGTAGCAAAAAGAACACCTGATTTTGAAAAGTGGTGATGCAAAATCACCTTTTTTTAGCATTTTTCTGGAACTTTAAATTTTTGTATGTATCAAATTTTTTTAATTATTAGTGATTTTCATGTTGATTTTTAAAAGTGTTTATTCATAATAAATTTTTTTCAGCATATTTTTGACACTTTAAATTTTTTTATGTATTAAGTTTTTTTAATTCTTAGTGATTTTCATGTTGATTTTGAAAAGTTGTTATTCAAAATATTTATCTTTTAGCATATTTTTGGCACTTTAAATGTTTTATGTATCAAGTTTTTTTAAGCATATATTTTGGAGCATATTTTCATGCTCATTTTGAAAAGTGTTGATGTAGCATCAACCCCTTTTTTAGAGTGCTCATTTTCTACAATTTAAATTTCCAAATGTATTAAGTGTGAATAAATATTTTTTAATGTTGATTATTTTACCATTTTTGTCTTTTTCATCTCCTTTTTTCTCGTCTTAAGATCATTTTTTAAGGGTTTCCCAAACATTTGGTTTTTGTTTTTCTTTGCAATGTTTTTTTATAATGAAATTTTTAATTTGTTTTGCAAAAGTTGAAAAAAAAAATAGTAACATTAATATTTTGAGGTTATGATTTTTTATATATCATTAATTAATACTTCAATACACATAAAATATTTGTCACTAAAATATAATAATTTTAAACACTCGACAAAAAATACATATTTTGCATATAAATATAATTTTTTTTTAAAATATGTATTTTAAAACATTTTTGCTAAAAAACCAACATGTTAAAGAAAATATTTTTATGAAATAATTGAATAATTTTTTTTTTTAAATAAATTTTTTTATGAATTTTATATTGAATGTATCTTTTCCAAAAAAATTGATTCAAATAAGATTTAAAATAAAAATAATAAAAAAAATTATGTTAAATAACCTATATATATATATATATATATATATATATATATATATATATATATATATATATATATATAATAATAAAAATTAAAAACATAAATAATAATAATAAAATAAATAAATTGAAAATAACAAAAAAAAACCTCAACGAAGAAAAACATCAACACAATATAAAAATAAATAAATTAACTCAAAAATAAGTAAGTTTAAAAAAAATAAAAAATTATTATAACTATTAAAAAAGAATGTAAATGAAAAAAAAAATAAAGAAATAAAAAACATAAAAATAAATAATAATAATAATAATAATTAAAAAAATAAAAACATATTAAAAAACAAATTATAAACTATGAAAAAAAAAATTAAAAACAAAAAGCATTTAAAAAACAAATTAAAAACTATTAAAATAGACATAATAATAATAATTAAAATAAAAAATTTTAAAAAATTAAATAAAACATATATATATATAAACATTAAAAAAAACCATAAAAACATTTAGTATATAAAATTTTTTACAAAACTAGTAAAAATAAATTAAAAACATAGAAAAAATAAATAAATAATTTATTTATTTTGTAAATTTGGTAGTACCTCTCTATTAATCATATGTATAGCAAGTTACAAAATATGTTTCTGGTGTCCTCAATCTGCTCGTAGGAAACCAGGTTTGTTGGCCACCAATCAACATCATAGGCCATCCAAAATGGATAGTTTGAGCATGTCCAATTGAGCTTTCAAAACTACCATGTTTACTATTAAGGTATTATAACTATTGTAAATGTAAATGTTATCTCAAATCATTAAAACAAAATAACAGGAATTTTCAAGAACACCATGACTTGCAGAAGTCAATCATCTGATGATTTTACCGAAGTCGGGTCCTTCGGACTCAATCTTGGCATCTCTTGCTGCTGCAGACTCTGCAATTGCTTCACCATACGTCCAAGACGAACATTCTGATGGAATTGTTGTACTTGGACTAACTGTATTTCCTTTAAAATTACAGACAGACTTAGCTCCTCTTGTTGGGGCTGTTGATGTCCTTGTTGATGAAGTACTTCCCTCTGTTGTATGTTTGTCATGGCTTTCACCAGTAGTCTTTTCATGATCCAATAAGTTTGGATGGCCTATTTAAATAAGGTCAACCTTCCTCTAGTATTTCTTGGGTCCGCTACCAATGGTTCTCATTCTTCCACTTGGATCAGTTCCTCTGTTGCATTTTCCTTCAGTTCTATTTCCCATTTTGAAATTTTTACTTTCACCTTGGCTGGTGAGCCTTCACTGTATGCATGCAACAAGTTCTGCATGTTTTCCTCTCGTGTTTTTCTGCCTCTCCTTTTTTATTGTGGGTTGGTTGACACTGAAGCCTTCTGTTTCCCTTTGCTTGGTTCACCGCGGCCGCAACGGCCTTTTCGGCCCTCTGTTGCCTCCACCTTCATTCTTGAAACCTCTGAATTGGTCAACTGTTGCAAGTCCTCCAATGCCCTCTCCGAAACTAACACCAATAGTACAAGAGATGGAGGGGAAAGCAATTTACTCTTACCTAAAAGGGATTCGTAGTGAACGGTGATCTTAAGATCATTTTTCCTTGTACAGTCAATACCTCGCATTTGTTATTCACATTATGCCAATCTATTATCAACTACCCAAACCAAATTAAAAAATAATAATAATAATAATTAAAAAATAAAAATATATAAAAAAAAAAACGTTTAAAACAGAATAAAAATAAAAACTATTTAATTTTATTTTTATAAAAAAAAAATTTAAATGTTCGTATTTTTTTCAATATTTTTTTTTATTTTTTATATATTCATTTATTTTCTATTTTTTTCTTTTGATTATTATTTTTAATTCTTTTATAGTTTTTATTTTTTTCAATATGTTTTTTATTTCTTCATTTATTTTTTAAATTGGTTAATGCTTTTTTTAGTTTTTGTTATTTTTGTTTTATTTTATTTTATTTATTTTTTAAATTTATCCCTATTTTTTATTTTTTTACATTTTAATATTTCTAATAAAAAAAATTTTAATTGGTTAATGTTTTTTTAGTTTTTGTTATTTTTATTTTTTTTATTTTTTTTTTATTTATTCCTATTTTTTATTTTTTTACATTTTAATATTTATAATATTTTTAAGTTTTCTTTTAAATGTATGTTTTATTTTTTCAACATTTTTTTATTATTTTTATTAAATTGAAAAAAAAAAACTTAAAATAGCATCATTTTTTAATATAAATTTATTTTTTTTATTCAAAATTTTCATAAAAATTTTATAATTAACATGTCATTTTTAACTCATCTAATGCAAACCCTTTTTTTTTATAATTTTAAAATTTTCAAAATATTGTTTTATTTCTATTTCTTTATTTTTTTTAATATTTCTTTATAAGTTTAATTTTTTTAAATGTTTTTTTTTTCTTTTTTTCTTTTAAAGATTTTTTTTTTTAATGGTTTTTATTGTATTTTTGTTTAATATTTTTTTTTTTAATGTTTATTTTTTAATTTATCTCATTAATATTATTTATTTTTATTTTTTTGTCAATTTTTTAAATTATTGTCTTAATTTATGTTTTTACATATACATATACATATACATATACATATACATATACATATACATATACATATACATATACATATACATATACATATACATATACATATACATATACATATACATATATATATATATATATATATATATATATATATATATATATTATTTTGTTATTTTATAGTTTTCTATATTTTAAATTTTTATCTTCTTCTTCTTCTTTTTTACATTTGTTTGTGTTTTATTTTTTTGTCTTTTTATATTGTATTTTTTTAGGTCATGTTTTTTAACTTTGTTATGTTTTAATATATATTTTTATTTACTTGTTATTATTTTTTAAATGTTTTGTTTTTATTATTTTAGTATTAATTTTTTCTATGTATTCATATTCTAAATACATCTGATTGGATATATATATCAAAATAAAAAATATGTAGATGTAAGTTTGGGAGAACAAATTTTTTTTATGGTATACGTCCTTAGCAGTCAATAGGAATCTGGAAAGGACAATGTTTTTTTGGCATAACCTTTAATATGTTTATTAGTTTCCATTTATGAAATTCAAAAGAAATATAATTTTAATATTAAATTATTATTATTTCTATATATGAAAATAAAATTAAAATGTATATATTTCTCAATAATGAAATGTAGTTTTTAAAAAACAATTTGTAAATTTCAAATTCTTAGAATTATTTAAAAATAAAATATTTACATAAATTTCCAAAAAAACAAATGTTATCAAAAACTCCAAAATCACATATAAATTCATTTTTTTGTAAAGTTGTTCATTCATCATAACTGAAGTGTTTCCTATCCAGTTATTCCAATACATTATATAAAAAAAACATTATATTTAATAAATTGTTATTAATATGATAAACTTAAAATAAAAATAAATTAACATAAATTAAATGGTAATTATTTTTTTTAATAATTTTAATTCCATGGCTAAAAATAGCTGGAATTTTAAATATTTTCATAGAGGTGATATTTTATCATTATTGTCATTCTTGAAATTTTAAGGCTTTTCAGGGACATGATATTTTATCTTTAATACCATGCCTAAAAATCGTTGGAATTTTAATAATTTTAATATTTTAACTTGAATGTCATGTCTATTGTTGGAATTTTAAGGTTTTTCAGAGCCGTGATATATCTTTAACAACATTATTAAAATATGTTGATAATTTACCCCCCCAAAAAAAATACGTTATTCCAACATCAACACATTCTATTTTCAAGGTGTTTTTTGAACAAACAAAATTGGCGACATTATTTTAGCATCAATACTTTTCGTTTTCAGGGTGTTTTTTGCACACAAAATTAGTGACGTTATTCTTGCATCAACACTTTTCGTTTTTAGGGTATTTTTTGCACCAATGAAAATGGCTTTTACTTCCATTTTTTAAAAATGTTGAAAATTTACCCAAAAAAAAGGTTATTCCAAAATAACACTTTTCATTTTCGGTTTGTTTTTCCATGTTTTTTTTTATGTTTTCTTTGTTATGGTTTTCATTTTGAGGTAATAGTTCTCGTTTGATCAGTAATTTTGTTCATATACATGCTTATTCAGAATAGGGCTTATACAAATTTAATTTAATTATCAATATTTATTAGATGGATGACAGGGATTTAATCTCTATAATAGTCTTAATATTAGTCAAAGATAAAAGGTTGATATTTATCTTAAAAGTGGTAATGTTCTTTTAACTATTTTAATTAAATTGATTAATTTTTAAAAAAAAAGGTTATATGAACGAGGGTTTTATGAAATGAGTTATGGTGTTTTGGACATCTAGTATTAATAAATCATAGTATTGGTATTTGTTTAAATCTTGACAATGTGAGATATATCATAAAGTAAATATTTTCTATTCTTATCATAGATTGATACATATATTTATAATGGATTGTTGTTTATTGGAATTTATAATTAATTTATAATTGCACTAATTATGAAATTATTTTGAGATATCTATTTTCAATCATTTAATAATAGCATTTTTTTTGTTGGTCTAACCCATGGGGAATTGAACATTGAATCTCTTGCTTTATACATGACATCGAAACAAGACAATCACGAATTGAGATACACCCCATGGGCCAATTAATAATAGTATTAATTTTATAAAGATAAATTAAATTTTAGAATATATATATAATAAAATTATCAATTTTTTTTATAAATTTGTGAAGTATTTGAAGTTTTATATTATTATTTTTTAATCATGAAGTTTAGGATATTTTATTGAAATATTTATTTTTCAAACTTTTTTATGAATTTTTTAGTAAATTTATAAAGATATAATTAAGTTCATAAAATTATTTTATTTTATTTTATTTTTATTTTTACATATAGTATTTTTATTAATTATCTTTTGAAGTGTTTGAAACTTTGTATCATTTTTTAATTATGAAATTCATGAAAATGTGTAGAGATATTTATTTTCGTTGTAAAACTTATTTTTATCTTTTAATTTAATTTAAGGTTAATAATATTTTTATAGTAAATAAATATTTTTAAGGTAATTTAAAGAAAAAATGAAGAGCATTATCTATATGCATTTCTTATATCGCTATTTTTCCTCAGCTAAATCCTTCTTAAACCTAGATCTATATTAAGAGAGATCAAGTTTCTTAGTATATAATTCTTTTTTTAATCATATAATTCTATATTATGTATTAATATAAATTATAATTAAAAACCATAAACATTAACCAACTTAATTTCTATATATATTTTATAAATATTGATATAAAATAATTTTAATTTGACTTAAAGTTTTAAAAATTATCCTATATATAAATATATAATTTCAAAAAATAAAATAGAATCCTAAATCCATAACCTTGGATCTAAGACTTTTGTGATCCATAACTTAGATAAATTCCTTTTGGATTAATCACATTATTCTGAATTGTTTGACGTTTCCAACCATCTAATGTGGTTCATCCTCACGACAAGGTGAAAAAATCTTAATCGAAACTCAAAATAAATAGTAAGAATGCATCAAAACCCGGATATAGTAGCTAAAAACTAGCTGTTATTTAGTTAGTTCATTAATAAGTTATTTAATTAGTTATTAGAAATAACTAATAACTAATAACTGATTAACTAACTTATTAATGAACTAACTAAATAACAGCTAGTTTTTAACGGCTATATCTGGGTTTTGATGCATCTTATCGATGAAAAGAGATCCTGGGGTATTACCAAAATCCCTTTTCATGTAAAGATTTCGATCCTGGGCCTGTGGGTTATGGCCCACTAAGCCTACTCAGAAGCGTGCAGTATAGTGTTAAGGTTTTTTTAAACCCTCGCAGCCACACATAATTCAATTACAAAGAAAACATATGAATTCTGCTCCAATCCACACATATGGAATTCAAATCATATTAAACCCGCTTCTATAAAGATCGGCGGTTCCACAGTCCACCTAACTCCGATCCGATGCAATTATGAAACACCTCCGATGTGATTACAATCGCATCGGTAATCGACAGGATTACAATTCCAACCATCAAAAAATTCGCGCTCAAATCCGATTAATTGGAAATCGGAAGTCGGAATGGTTGAATGCCAAAAACTGTCGATTACTACATAGTTCCGATTCGATGTTATACGCTCCATTGATCACAGTGATCTATGGATCCTGTGCATCAGATATCTTATCCGCTTCTCAATTCTGTAACTCGATCAATCTATTACACCAGATTTGAATCTGCTATGCGACACAACGCCTTTCCACACAATTTAACAGCACCTTCTCTGCGCCTTAAGATTTCATTCTCCTATGACTAACGCCTTCACACATTGGGTTCACTACGCAATTACATAACCCAGCGTTTCACGCTGTTCACAATCTCTGTCAATTAAAATTAGACTTCATATATATAAACATTTAAAAGATATTTTAGATCGCCATCGATCCTGAAGTGATCGATGGTCGATCAATAAGCTCACAACACAAGATTTCATTCAGAAATTAAAACCATAAAAATCCATCACTCAACATGCAGAAATCGACAATATATATATTTTTGATTATATACAAAACACAATATAACTAAGGCATTGCAGCCTTAGTCACTAAATCCACACGATTTACATTGTATTCTCACTCGCGCCGCCCATATCACACTTACAAACGTGCTTATAAAGCATTTTCAAAGGCATGAATCAGTTAAAATCAACAAAATCTCTCCGGAAATCACTCAACTTACTTAAATCTCTCGTTTTAAATCAATTTAAGAGCAGATCTTCCCTATTTTTCTCCCTTCATTCAGCTTTGCTGTCCACGTCCTCCACGCTCTGCTTTGGATTCTTCTTTGACTAAGGGGCGTTAGATGCTCCTGCATCACTTATCATTATTATGAGTTTTACCTAATATTTTTCACTTTGTCCCGATTTTGGATGAACCACACATTAGATGGTTTGAAACGTCGACCAATTCAAAATAATGTAATTAATCCGAAATTTTTTTATCCAAATCCATAACATCTTATAATTTCAAAAAGATGAAATTAAGAGAAAATCCTAAATATATAACATTTTATTTTTTATTTTATTGAATAAATTTATATATAATAAATAACTTATCTATCATATGTCTACATTTCAAAATGAGAAACTACATTCCCAACCTTTATGACTATAAAATAAAGCTTATATATATATATATATATATATATATATATATATATATATATATATATATATATATATATATATATATATATATATATATATATATATATATATATATATATATATATATATATATATATATATATATATTGGATATTATGTACGTGGATAATGAGGATTACATGGAAAATAAGAATGAATGAGATACATTCCTAGGAAACATAGATATAAGCTAAGAAACCGGATTCGTCCCCCAGGGGCTTCGAATCCCAAATCCAACAAATCGGATACGATTTGACCGGATTCGTATCTGATTCACGGGATACGGCCGTATCCATACAAGGTACGGTGAATCCCGACCGTACCGTGTATGGATACGGTCGTATCCCATGAATCAGGTATGGTCGGACATGCTGTCTAAAAAAGTGCGGTTTATTTTTTATAAAACCCAAAATTTTTTCATTCTTTCTCATCGTTTTCATTTTGTGAAGTGAGTAAGGAGAAAGGGTGAGCAAGGAGAAAGGGTTAGCAAGGAGAAAGGGAGTTATTTCGAAGATATTCGAGCATCCGGTAAGTGCACTTTCCCTCTATATTTTTCATTTAGTTTGATGTTAGTGTTTTATGTGCATATGTTTTATATATTTGGTTTTTTTTTTTTTTTTTTTTTTTTTTTTAAACAGTATTCATGGCTCAATCAAAGGCAGCAAGACAGGGGCAAAGAAAGGGGAATAATTTTCCCATTGGAGATGCCCCTCTTGTCCCTGTTTCATCAGGGTATGCAAGTATTCCATCTCTTGGAAGTGGGGCTGTAAAAGCAGCTTCAAATGTGCAGAGAAAACAAATTGTTGACCCCAAATACCCATTATGGAAATATGTGACAAGAGAGGGAAGGGCAGGAAAAAAGGGAGGAGGAAGAAATTGTTCATGGAAATGCAATTTTTGCAACGACCATTTAACTTGCACATATTTCCATGTGAAATCTCATTTGTTGGGTATTCCAGGTTGTGGCATTAAATGTTGTACAACAATTGAATCGGCATAGAGGAAGGAATTGGAGAAAAAGCAATATATTGGTGAGGAAAATGTGGCATCAAAATTTAAAAAAAAAACAAGAATGATGACCCCCTTCCATTCTTAAGGAAAAGCAGCAACAAGATCCCTTTTGAGACTTTTAGTAGGGGACAATCAGCAAAGAGAAAGGCAACTGCAGTTGGTCCAATCAACAAGATTTTCAAAAAGAGAAGAGGGAAGAGCTTGATCTCACCATTGCATTTTTTTTCTATCAAAACCTCATATCCTTTAATGTTGCATGGTCACCTCTATTTATTGAGATGTGTCGAGCTCTTAGTCATGGGGCTCCATCAGGGTATGTGCCTCTTGGGTCAGAGAAGCTCAAAACCACATTGTTGACAAAGTTAAAGAAAGAGGTGGACAAAATGCTTGAGCCTATTAAATCAGCATGGTCAACATCTGGGGTTAGCATTGTTTCTGATGGATGGACAGATCTAGCACGCCACCCACTCATCAACTTCATGGTGTCATCCTTGAATGGTCCATTTTTCTTGAAATCAGTGGATGCACTTAGACAGTACAAGGATGCATAATATATGGGTGGGTTATTTATTAAAATTATTGAAGATGTAGGTGTCGATTCTTGTGTGAAAATCATTACAGATAATGCACCTGTTTGCAAGGCCGCTGGCATGATTGTGGAAGAAAAATATCCACAAGTATTTTGGACACCTTTCATTGTCCATTCATTGAACTTGGCACTGAAATCTATTGCTTCTGATGTGCTTTGGATTGGAGCCATTATTGAGGATGCACGACATATACGCAACTTTGTACAAAATCGTACAAATGTCCTCACTATCTTCAATGAGTACAACAATTTATCATTGTTGAAGATTGCAGATACACAGTTTGCCCCTTCATTCATCATGTTGAAGAGGTTGAGGGAGGTCAAGACTGCTCTTGGGGCCATGGTTATTTCAGAGTTTTGGTCTTTTTGGAGAAATACAGATCAAGCAGCCTCAAAGAAAGTGAAGGACACAATGTTGGATGATCTATGGTGGGAGAAGATAGATCTAGTTATTCAAATCATGGAGCCTATCATTTCCTTGCTCCGATTTTCAGATACAGACCAACCCATCCTAGGAGAGGTTTATGAGGGATCGGATTCCATGATTGAGTCTATGAGGACCATTGTTTTACAGAGTCAGTGCCCAGAGTATGAGACATCACCAGAGGCCTTCTTCACTGGCATACAAGATATTCTTGTCAGCAGATGGGAAAAGAATTGCACACCTTTACATTGTTTGGCTCACTCCTTGAACCTAAAATACTACAGCCATGAGTGGCTGAATGGTGGACCTTCCCGTATATTTCCTCCTCACATGGATAGTGAAATATCACAAGGGAAGAAAGATGCATTGAGGAGTATTTTTAAGGAGAGGGAATCCCTTGATGAGGGGGAGGATTCCTTTGCAGATTTTTCCACTGGCACTAGGTGATTTGCAGGCTATGATGTGATTTGAGACAGGGGGGCTAAGAAGCCCTATTCTTGGTGGGAAACTCATGGGGCAACAAGCCCTCCTCTACAACAGTTAGCCATGAGGCTCCTCTCTCAAGTGACTTCATCCTCTTGTTGCGAGAGGAATTGGAGCACATATTGGAATTTGTATAGTGTGAAGAAGAGTAGGCTTGAGCTGTCCAAGGCAGAGACAATGGTGTATGTGCACACCAACCTTCGTCTCATCTATAGGTAGAGGGAGGAGTGGTTGAATGGAAAGACAAATATGTGGGATGTCATTCCTGATGATATGGATCTGGACAATAGTGTTGAGTTGGCATTGGCCAACTTGGATCTCAATGCGCCAGTGCTAGACCCTGTCACATTTGATGATGGAGTAGAGGCGTCATCCTCCACACCAGCAGATGCAGAGATGACAAAGGAGGAGGATGCATAAGAGCCAGAGGAGAGCAATGGTGAGCATGATGATCGGGATGAGGACAGTGACACTGATTATGATGATGAGGATTGATGACTCATTGACTCTGACTCATTGAGGCTTCAGGCTTGTAGTCTTGTAGACTGTAGTTTTTTTGTATTTTCTATTTCTATTTTCCATTGGCAGTGTACTTATGTAACACATTTTGATTCTGATGACTTAATGAGAAAACTACAGTATCTTAATATCTTGTCTTTCTGAGTAAATTTGAAAATTGTATGATGTATCAATGTATCATGTATGAGTATCTATGATCTTAAATCTATGTTTGAATCAATGAATTTGTATGAATTTGTGTAAAAAAAATCTAATTTTTAATATATTAATAAATATATTTTTTAAAAATGTATATATTTTTTTAATAAAATAATATATAATGTATTGTATCCCAGAAGTATCTTGTTCCGAGGGTCACCATATCCCGAATCCGATTTTCAAATCCTCGTATCCCTATATCCTCGTATCCCCATATCAAGTGACTTAGGACATAAGTTGGTATTAATAGGAATGGAATCATGTTCAAAATATTTATGCTTTCAAAGATAGCCCTTGAGAAGGATTAAGAGATATGAGAAGAAGGATTATAAGATGTGAGAAGAAAATATCATTCAATTATGTGGTGTTTCAGGTAAAGACATAAAGTGTAAATTGGTTGACTTGAAGATATATCTTGCATGTGGATTCATATATGCATTGTATGTCGAAAATGATAATTTTATGTGACAAATTGATACTGATAATAAATGGATAACGATAGTTATACTGGAGTGCATAACAATGCTATTTAGTGTGATATTAATTTACGAGAAAGATTGATTTGAAAATTATATTTTTCTTTCCGCTGATTTATTCATTTAGTCACTATTTTTTTCATTTGGTTTTTTTAATTCAATTATAATTTTTTTTTAAAAGAATGGGTAAGGGTGTTTATATTAATAAAAATTGGAACAGGGATTAGAACCCATAACCCTTACATAAGTATTTAGATACAAAATTTCTAGTTTCGTAAAACTAAACAAAATGTTTACTAGCACTGAGATTGTAAAGTCTTCATAATCTAAATATATGACCATTATAAACTTTTAAAAAGCCTCGAGAAAGTAACAAAATTTGCATAATATCATAGAGAACCATAGAAGTGTACTACATCAAACCACATCATGGAAGACACCACCCAACTTCTCTAACCACGAACCTCATCAATGACCCTGACTAGTAGCATTAGCCCCCCTGGTGTGATGGTTTATCTTTCTTTCCACAGCATCTCTGGAACCAGGATCTCACAACCCCTATCATTCATTAACATTATTTATGGCTTCCAACTTATACACGCGCACACAGAGGGAGTGGAAATCCTCCCACAAGATTTCGAGGGACTTCTCCATATCAGAGTGATGACGAAGAATTTTTGCCTCCAAAAATATTTGAAAGGAGCACTACTACCTTTCAACCATGTATTCCAATTTCTAGATAGAAGCCAACAGTGCTTGAGAAGCGTCCATAAGCCTATCGAGCACCATGTCTGCATTACATTCTCCCAAGAAGTAATATTATTTTCCATCTTTGAGAAGGGACCCATCACCAAACTATTTAACACTCTGTTGACAGCTACTCCCACATCAATACTTGAATGAAAAGGTTTAGTAAACTGTGAGGCCGAGAGGTTCAATATATAACTAGAACCGAGACCATGCCACGAGTTGGGTTGCAACACAAATTTTAGAGCCATCTCTAAACCTCAACGGGACATAAAAAAGACATCGGAGAGATATCCTAAGGAAATTGAATTAACTCCATAGCCCTTTGCAACAATCTAATCATCACGACTAAGGAGATCTGCAACAAATCCCACTAAGAGAAGCATAAATAGACAAAACATTTGCAGAGGAAAATAGATGAAGGTATCTGCCACTTGGATATTTCAGTAAGACATCGAGGATGTGCCATGCAGTAATGTGATTGGAAAAGTAGGAGTTGCCAAAAAACGAAGCCCTTCCAATCCTAAATGATTAAGAGAGTTGACCACTTCCCGTTTGAGGATAGTTGATCTCTAATTTTCCAATTAATTAAGGAATGATTGCACTTAAGGATTCTAAACTTACATGGTGAGTGCATAATGATGAGGGGTCCACTCTCAAATTATCTTGGTTAGATTGTAGCAGACCCAACTTGACTAAGAGACTAGGAAAAGTCCAAACTTATGATCCAACTCTATTCTTCCTTAACCGAGGGTGACACCTTTTTTTCCAACACATCAGCAATGAAATTAAAATGCTTAAACACAAGGAATAATTCTAAGTGATCAAAAAAAGAGGTGGAGGCAAAAATTATTTGAGTAAGGGGAGAGGACTCAAAATCAATTTTCTTCTTAGCCCTATTCAGTTGTTGAATGACTAACATGGATTCTCCAAAGACTAAAAGTCTGGTAATTTTATGATCATTAATTACCTCCAATCCTTTCCATAATGTTAGACACTCTATATGTTTTTTTTTCACTAGGCCGAGGCCCTAAGCAAACTGAGAAACAAATTTTCTATCAGCGCCAAAAATAACTCCTCCCACTCCTGCCTCCCCATGATGTTCTAATATTTTTTTTTAATGAAATGAATAGATATATTTGTATTAATAAAATTCGAGGTTTTGGGCCATAACCCTTACATCTTGAGTCATAAACAAAATGGAGATCCTCAAAAGAGTAAACATAATGTTTATTGTCTCCATGATTGATTATGCTCTTGACATAGAAAATATGTTCTCCATAAATTCTACAAAAAGAGCCTAACAAAAACAAAAATTTTCATGTTAGAATTATAACACCATACAAAGGCAAAGAAAAATACATAATAAAAACTGCCTCTAGAACTGATAGGGGGATTCATCACGAACCGCAACCATTTTCCTCCAATTCACGATATCGATGAATGGGCCTCCTGAAAAAAATGTACAACCAATATAAACTTAATAAGGACCAATAGGATTCAAGATGATGATTTCAACCATAGGGGATGATTCACTATTTTTGGGGTAAAAAAGTAAAAAGATTAAAAAATAATAAAATAATAAAAACTATTTTTTCAACATGTACTTTCAACTTATCTCCCTAAGGTTTTACTCAAATTTTGAGCAGGAGTACCCGTTAGATGAAAAATTTAATTCATCATCTAAGGAGTACCTATGTTGCATACTTTCGATGCACCTTAATACACAAAAAGGGAGAAATATATGAAAAATGTGATTGTAATCACATTTTTCATGTATTTCTCATTTTGTGTGTAGCAGGGTCCATATAAAATATGCAATATGGGTACTCCTTGGATGAGGAATCAAATTTTGCATCCAATGAGTGTTCTCGCTCAAAATTTGAGTAAACCCATAGGGAGATAAGTTGAAAATATGAGTTAAAAAAATTGGGTTTTTCTTTTTTCCCTCTAAAATTTGATAATGTAATCTAATCTTATTTTATTATTTCCACTATTATTTTATAATTTCCTTAGGAGGCTCATTTTAGACCTCAAAATTCCCCTAATGAAGCTTCGCGCCATTCCAAAGAGCAAGATACTCTATTTAGTTATTTGTGGTTTTTCCTAGACCCCATGCATATTGCAACTATACCATTTTTTCTTCAGAACCATAAATGAACCCTCCCCCTCCTGTTGTGGCTTCTATACACTCCAAATACCACTGCACTATACACTGTAATACATTTAATATTTTATCACTAGTAATTACACACTGTCAACGACTTTCAAGGACACCTTGTCATGATGTTTTTGAATTAATACACATAATACACATAATTTTTAATTTTATTTTCAAGACTACGGTAAGGTATTGAATTTGATATATAGTACAAATTGTAATAGAACTAATCTCGACTTATCTTTTCAACACTACATAGCAAAAATTTTGAAAAAAAAAAAGATTAAACAAGGCATGGCACAATAACATGTTAAAGTTTACAACCAATTAAATAAGAGATAAATGTGAATAAAAATTTGAAAAAAAAAATGTATCATTTCTTAAAAGTATACTTTGGTAATTTGAAAAATATTTGATATATTTAACAAATTTAATACAGAATCAACCAATACCTATTACGTAATACCTACCTAAGAGCAAGGATAATAATGTTAGGCATAAAAAGTAATTGGGTAACCATATATGGAAAATGGGTAACCATTTATAAGCGATATTAATTGCTTTATTTTTTTTTAGTAATTATAATTTAAATATTTAATAATTTTAATAATTATTGTGTAAGAAAATTAATAATTATGATGGGATTTTGATTTATATAAATTATTATATTACAATGGTTATTTATATTATATAATAATTGTAGTTATTTATTAAGCAATTTGAACCTAATTCTTTTTTGAGTTATGGGATTTTGATTTATATAAATTATTATATTATAATGGTTATTTATATTATATAATAATTGTAGTTATTAATTAAGCAATTTGAATTTAATTTTTTTTGAGATATAAAGAATATAGTCTAAATGTTTTATATTTTTATTTTCTCTAAATAATTTTTTAAATTTAATCTAAAAATATTTTTTTTTCTAAATAATTTATTTAAATTTAATCTAATATTAAAATAACACATGTAAATTATTCAAATTTTATTAATGGATTATTTTAAAGAGAAATTCAAATATTATTCAGTTTATGTATTTATGTAAATTATTAAATCTCTAATTCAGTGTTTTAAGAATTTTAAAAATATTTAATTAGCTTATGTATTTATTTATTTTTTATCAATATAGTTATCACAAATCTTATCTTATTATAAACACAAATTAATCAAAAAATAATAATTAAAGATTTTATAATATTTTACATAATATATTTATATATTTTTCTAAATAAACTAACATCCAAATTTATTAATTTATACATTTAAAAATACATTTTAAATAATAAAAAAATAATAACTTTATTTAAAAATATATCACTTAATTTAAAATAATAAAAAATAAAAATAAAAAACCAAACTAAACTAGTCAAACTTCACTTAACTTATTATGTCATTGTGATATATAGTATCGGTGAGGTGGTATTAGTTCATTGTAGTACAAAAAATTTACCAAATTTTTTGTTCAATCGGTAATGTTCACTTTAGTTTTTAATTTTTCGAGGAGATGATTCCATCCCACCGTCGTGTGTTGGATCCATTACTCGAGAAATGACAACATTGTTCGGATGAGACGTAACTTCCATCACCATCATTTTTAGGTCCCTCTCCCTTTTGACGTTGTTTATGCAAGTTTCTATGCAGCGTTACAGATATCAAGCGACGACGACATCATCTATTGCATTAAATGTCTAGTTCCCATCGAGTTTATGGAAGATTAACGCCATCGATGGTGGGGCATAAAACCTAAAATGAATTGAATTTTAAGGGTTCTCGTGATTAGAAATATTAATAATCATATTGTATATATTTTCTTAACTACATATTATTTAATGCCTTTCCACATTTTATAAAAATAATGTTCTTTCTCACAATAAGTCATGAACATATCGAATAATGACAGGAAGAGGATGACAGATGGAACCCTAGTAGGCATCATGGCCTGAGCTAATCGAAGGCGGCATGGGGAAGTTGTCGGCAGGAGGCAGCACCCGACAGAGGGGTCTTGGTGTGCAGGAAGATGGCAACGATTGGCATTGAATTCAAGATGCTTTGAGATGTGTGCCCATGCACTTCAGGAGGTAAAGGACTTTATGGGGCTTTTTTTACAGTTTTACTGTTTTCAGAATTCTTGTTTTTACCATTTTCGCTGAGAGTAAGGAGATAGCAGTTTTTTGTTGGAAGGAGCATGTGCCTGGTGGGAAGGGTTGAGAAAACGGAACTGTCATTGCCTGTCGTCTAAGAGGTGCTAACAATATGGTCAATGGCTCAGACAGGGTAGAGGTGGATCCCGAGTAGGGTGATATGCTTACGATGTGGGTTTTGGAGGTCATGGAGCAGAATCTGAAGTGATTTATTGGGCCAGCTAGTCTGGAGGGAGGAAAGCTTAGAGGTATGGGTATGGGGGGGGAATTGGAAGGTTCTATGTTTTCTTCGGGCAAAAAACAAACGACCATGGTGAAAAGGGCACAGAATCCACTAGGGCTCTCTGTGCACAACTTGGAGAAAACCACTTTACCCGGGATCAATACTTGGTTTTCAGCTGACAAAGGAGCGGGGTCTGGAGCTAGACTGGTCCTTTCAGAGAACAGGAAGGCTTGAGGATATAGTGACCAGTTGCAGGCTTCTGAATAATTCAGGATTGAGACCGTGGTCGGAAGGAGGCCAAGCAATTCAAACCATTTCGAAATCAAGGGGAATGGAGGTTCAGGGTTCGAGTTTTTTTCTACAAAACCCGGATGAAGGGGAAAAGAGGCTTTATGGTTTTTTTCGTGAGGATAGTTTGGGGAAGACAACAGACACTATAGTAGGAAATAGAATGGTGCAGCTTGCATCACAGAGCAGAGGTGGAGGGTCTCCACCAACAAGGGTCTCGTCGGGGCACCCAATTTCTCAGGACTTGAACGAAGGAAGATCAGACGCTTGTGAGTTTTTGGGGGAAGGTCGGGGTAAGGACGGATTAACTCAGCAGATTGGGAGAGGTGGATAAAAACAGAACAAGGAAGGGGGCGGGAACCTACAAGATGGAGTAGAAGCATATCTCATACAATAGGAACAAGGCCATGCCTTAGCTAGAGAACCGGATAGCCCAGAAACAACAAGAAATAATTCCAAGTTCATAAGGCAGAAGGACCAGATCCCAAACTTTTTTTAGGGATAGACTTATCGATGGACGAAGCTTTGGAGACACCTGAATTAACCTTGGTATGGAGAGCAAAGGGTAAGAAATTTTTGGCCATCTTTTTGAAGGAATTGATAGAAAAGGCATGGAAATCAGCCCCAGGTCCACGCTTCAAGGCAGTAAACCTTACAAACATGCGGTTTATGATCCAATTCCAGAGAAAATAGATGGTCCAATGGGTTCTGGAGAGGAACTGGGGCTTCGGTCGAGCCCCAATTCTATTTAAAAGATGGAATCCCCTATTTGACGCACAGCGGAAGAAGATAGCGGACTTCCCAATCTGGGTTAAACTGACAAGGCTTCCCCACCCACTTTGGACAGAAAATGTGTTTAAGGATATTGGGAATGAACTTGGGAAGTTCTTGGAGGAAGATATGTCTTTTCAGCAAACAAGGGAGCAAGGCACAGTAAGAATCCTAGTTCGGCTTAACCCAGAGAAGGGTTGGTGGAGGAAATTCAGTTACATTATAGAAAATGTTCCTTCATTCAGGCACTGGACTACGAGAAAGTGTCATTCAGATGCCACAAGTTCCATCAGTATGGACACATGGCCAAAGCATGCCCTCTAGGAATTAGGAGGAGGAACAAACTAAACAAGGGGAAGGGCAAGGTTGTACAAGATGGGAAGCGTGATGGGGGAAAGTCCAGCAAGGAAGTAGAGACTGATCGGGGCCAGTAGTTGGCTCAGCAAGAGATGGGACGAAATATTATGGATACCACTATGGAAGAGGTGGGGGTCCTTAATTCGGAAAGAGGAGAAGCCATCCCACAAGAAGAACACATGGAAGCAGTCATGGAAACCGTTGCGGCGTCGATGGAGGGTATTGTTCTTGACTCCTCCTCATCTCTTTCTATTTCTATTTCGGATTTGTCTCCATTGATTACAGGGCTTGGTCCGTCCAGGCCAGAATCCCTTCCTATGTCATCTGGTATTTTTGTACACGTTGAATCTACCTTGGATAACATTATTACATCCATCCTATACCTTTTCATTGATTCTCGTCCTCATCCCCCTTCTGGATTGGATGAGCACCCTCCATATGAAGGTGAGCGCAAGTCATATAACCTTAGACCAAAAGACAAGAAGTTAAACCTGTTGGAGGTTGGGGGGGTGGGGGGGGGGGGGGGGTTGGGGAACCTTTTAGACTCTCCTTCAGGACCCAAACTGAGAGGGAGAAAATAAAATCTGTCCAAAGCTCAACTCAAAGAAAAAATTGATATTGCAGATGGGAAACATATATCTTTAACAAGGTTACTTAGAGCAATGCACGCCCCGGACAAGGTGCACAAATGATTGTGATGTCCCTCAATTGTAGAGGTTTAGCTAGTATGCTTAAAAAACTAGCCCTAAGAGTCCTCATCACTAATTATGGGTCGGATATTATTATGCTCCAAGAAATGTTGGGGTCTCGAGATGATGTTACTGCAGTCCTTCGGAATCTTTTCCCTGGACCGAGTTTTCAGGGCTTGGATACAAGGGAAGGTCAGGTGGATTTTCCATAGGTTTCAATGAAAGAAAATTCAAATTTATCAACTCTTGGGGGAGGGAACAAGTACTTGAAATGGAGCTCTATTCCATAAATCTGTGCTCAAACTTAATGATCCTGAATATTTATGGTCCTTGACATGATAGGGAAAACTTTTAGAACAACATTTGGTCTGCGTATTTCATAAACAACCCCAATCTCATTGTTGGGGGGGATCTTAATTTTTCCATCGGACAAGCATAATCATGGGGGTCGGTTGCTTGAGTTGATCCATTATCATATTTTTTTCTCTTATAAAATCATTGATGGGCACCTAATTTATATTAACCTAGTCAAGATGAGGCCAACGTAGAGGAATAGGAGGATTGGAGAAGCCAGAGTGGCCAAGAGACTAGACATATTTTTTATTAAAGAAGATCTGGTGGACATATTTCCAGCCCTAAGGAAATGGGTGGGGGAGGGCAGGGAATCATATCATCATCCAATTCTCCTGGAAATGAAAGGTAGTTATGACAAGCCGGGAGTGCCATTCAAATTCAATCCAGGCTGGCTAAAGGAGGATTCCTATAACTCTCTTTTCATGGAAAACTGGAGACCTTTGGGAGCAGAGGAGGCTCCAAGAAAAGCATAACACTTTTCAGAGAATCTTAAAAGGATGAAAAAGGTGCCATAGAATGGGAAAAAAAAGAGGAAATAGGCTCAGGAGGAGAGGTTGAAGTGGTGATCCGGGTAAATTCCTGATACCCTTAACCAAGACCTTTTACTTCAGTTGATGTGTTAGAATTTCATTTAATTAAAGCGTTAATGAACATAAATGAACATATGCATGTTGTAAAGAAGAGGAACATAACAAGCATGAGAAACATAATACATTGATAACGGATTTTGTCCACGAGGGACTACATCTCTGGGCCTCAGTGTCAAGATGATGTAGGTTGCTGCATTAAGTGTTGTAAGGAGTGAAGATGTACATGGATGGTGTTTTATCTGTCGTACAAGGAAAATATCCTCACACAAGAGTGGCTGGATCTCTCCACGAGATGTTCCGCTATAGGAACTCTCACTCACCAAAAAGGACTCCTATTAGTATGACAATAACTCACACATAATGGCTACGAGTATCCTGCCAACATGGCAACAAAGGGATCTCAATCAAACATACATGTGACAATGAGTATCCCGCTAACATGGCAACAAAGGGATCTCAAACATAATACAAATCTATGATAGAAATTACATCTCACATCAAGAACAAAATAAGATCCCACATCAAACATCAACAAGGATCTTTACAGCACAATGCATCTCAGAGACAAATAAGTACATGAAATCAACGCATCATATACCTCACACTGAAGATGATTGAAGAATGGGTTGCTCTGCTGCTGGATCTGAAATCACCATCAATCTCCTGATGTCGAAAGGTGTTAAATTGGCTACTCACTCACTGAAAGTTGACACCTCCACTCCACTTTGAAAAGTGGCCGAAAAATATAAAGCTCAGATGGAACATTTGAATACACTATCAGATTTGTGACATCGAATAGTGCAAAATCGACTGTCAAATTTCTGAAATCTGACAAAGTGAAAATCTGGGCCTTAGGGAAAATTTTATATTCCCCCTAGATTCCTCAAAGATGTTGCTCCATAGGGAATCTAAAAACTGCAACTCAAAATAGGAATCTGATCTCACCATTGAGATCCTTGCGAAATTTCAAAAATAATGAGTATAAGGTTGAACTCATTCTGACACCGGCGAATTTCGGCCTCCAAGAAATCTGAAGATTCCCTCAAGATCC
The DNA here is from genome assembly GCA_034641835.2 of Pinus albicaulis. Taxonomy (NCBI): domain Eukaryota; kingdom Viridiplantae; phylum Streptophyta; class Pinopsida; order Pinales; family Pinaceae; genus Pinus; species Pinus albicaulis. Next base: position 34,180 of record JAXQQM020060116.1, read on the forward strand.
CTGAAGATTCTCCTCCACAGGGAATCTGCAAAACCTCTGCTCAAAAGGAAAATATGGGCACACCATCGCGTTCCCTGTGAAATTCTGGTTAAAATGCATATAAAGTTTAATACATTGTGAAAATTTTACCTCCCTGAGATCTAAATATTCCTTTGGCATCAAACAAGAATATGTCTCGAACTATGTGCTTGCATCTGCACTGGTCTGGCCTCTACCTTGAAATTTTTGCCTATCCTTGCTGCCTCTTGCTTGGTCGCATCTGAGAAAGACATTTTCTTATAAAAATTTGAGGGCGGAGTTAACAAAATAAGGTTGCTGGCCTAGTGGTAAAAATTGGAATTCGTTTGAGGGAGGTCGGGTGGTCAAACCCTGCCCCCTCCGAACTATGCATTTGTATAACAAATATATTTTTAAATATGGGTCGGGTACGCCTTGGGCGGCCTGCCCAACCAACTCGCATACGGAATTAGCATGGATATGGTTGTAATGTATATTATATACATTGTATTATTAATATATATATATATATATATATATAGATGTGTGTGTGTGTGTGTTGTACGTTGGGAGGTTGTGTGGGTCCGAAGGGGTCATGACCGCCAACCCAAAATAATATTTAAATTTGTTATTATATGTGGTTAGGTGTGGTCAGGTGGGTTGCCGGGGGTGGTGGCCCACCACCCTTTTTTTATTATTATTATTATTTTTTAAAACAAACAAACACATTTTCTAAAATCAGAATTTTAGGCCATAGGAGTCATTTTAAGGAGGCCACGAACTTTCCCAAAATCTGGTGGCCGGATTTCAGTGAAATTTCTACTTCTTTAACCTGCCAAGTCATCCAAGTCAACCCAAAACTTTGACCAACTCTAACTTTCGCATACAGGCTCGGTTTGGCAAACCATTCACACCGTTGCAATCAGGACGGCGAGATATACACTCTGGTCCTAGTTCAAAAGAAATTCCAACACTGTTATTTTTTAGCTTCCATGAGCCCTCTTTGTCCTATGTGTGTCTCTGGAGCCACCTAGATCATTCCTCCCCACTGAGGATATTTTGGTCCTCCAAAAGCATCAACAAAAATCTGCAAATGATGTGTACTATTTCTGCACCATACATGTCCCGAAAAAGGTCACCCTTCCATCTCCTTCACCTTTGTTCTTCGAGGCCTTAAGCGATGAGCCAACACGTGCATCCCCTGAAAACATGTAGTACAATCTCCTGCAAATTACATGCTCAAATTGACCAACTATGACCCAAACATTTCCATACTTTCCACGAGTTTATAACACGTACTCGGTGGTCAAGTTTACATCGAATGGAAATCACACCCCAGATATCATTACAAGACAAAAACATCATTGTCCCATTTCGAAGTGATAGAAAACAGATCATCACTTTTACATGAAAGAAATGTGTCACGCAACTTATAAGACAAGGACAACATCATTGTCACTTAAACAAGCGATGGAAAACACATCATCACTTTGACAATTTAAAATGAAACAATGATTTACAAAAATAAGGCCATGACAAGCTAACACATCTAGAAAAATAATCTAGAAAAAACCCTTTTTAGCAAAGTGAATGGGCCATTCCCCTGTGGGGAATTCTCTTATCGAGCAGCCCTTTCGACTGGTTGTTGCACAGAAGTTTTGTCTTTGAGGTGTTGCTCTGGATGGAGTCTCCAACACATGGCCCTTTGAGGGCCACTTCAGTTGCAATGGGTGCAAAAGGTCTTTTTCCTCCAAACCTGCTTAACCGATTTCTTTCCCTACTGTTGAGAAGGCTTTACATGCTTCATCCTCCTTTGTGTTGCCATCCTTTTCCAACACTTAGAAAATGCATGGTTATGTAAACCAAAAAAATTACACGTTTTTCGATGCCATGATTTACGACCATGGTTATCAACATTCTCATAATCAAAATGCACTCTAGAATAACGAGACTTATTGTACCTTCTCTGGTGGTCTCTGGTGTGATCATGGTGATGAGAGCTTGCCTCAGCTCTTTCACTGCAACATGCACTGCCATGGGGTGATGGTGAAGTGTTCCCCTCAATATTCTTCCTTGGCAAGTTCAACAATGTCTGTTTTCCTTTGATTTTCTTAAAACATCCCCCTTTAGTGTACCCCAAACCTGCATAGCGAGGTCTCTGCACAACCTCCAATGGTTGGGTTATGCCTTGGCCACGAACGCCAAGTCCTCCTCCTTTGTACCCCATCTTGGTGAGGAGTCTCATGCCGGTTCCTATAATGGGGTTCTCCACACTTCCAACATAAATGATATCAGGTGAAGATGAAACCGAAGAGAAATCAATATTGTTTACCTCAGCTGTCGATTTTGACACAAGTGAAGGAGGCTTCCCTAAACCTTCATGGTGCTTCACTTCCTCCAAGGCCTCTGTCATAGTTTGTAGTTGAAGCTACAATAGTTTCTTCTCCTCATTCTCTTCCTGAAGGAGTGCCTTCAATGCATCATGATCTGCTTTAAGACATTCGTTGTTGTGCTTCAATTCTTCCAATGCCTCTGTCGTGGCTTGCAACTGAAGTTGCAATTGATGTTTTTCCTCCTTTTCTTCTTGCAGGACTATCTTCAATTGAGCGTTCTCTGCTGCTTGTTTTTCATAAGATTCGTACAACATGTTCACTTTTCCGGACACCCTAAGCATGGTCTCATACATGTCTTTGACATTATACATTTCTCAACTCAACGAATGTTCAATGGTTCACGCATGCAATCCAATCAGCAAGAAGACCGCTCTGATACCATTTGATCTGGGTAAATTCCTGATACCCTTAACCAAGACCTTTTACTTTGGCTGATGTGTTATAATTGCATTTAATTAAAGTGTTAATGAACATAAATGAACATTTGCATGTTGTAAAGAAGAGGAACATAACAAGCATGAGCAACATAAGATATTGATAACAGACAGAAGGGCTCGAAGGAGCGGGATTTTGCCCCTTTCCCTTGACATATGGATTTCCCTCTTATGGTGTCGGGCTCTGCTCTACATCTTTTCTATGTTATTTGTACTATTTTATTTTCAGTTCATACATGCTACATTTAGGGAAGCACTCTTATGTATCAGACATTTACATTACTACTTTATCTCACAACTATAACTTTATCTCACTTTTGGTCGGCTTCTATGCTCCTGTTTGAGCTTTTTTCCTCATAAGAGGAGAATCGAGACTATAAGGGTGATGTTTATACAAACAGATTATGTTTCCCGTGATGGAAACTACTAAGCAAGTGACCATCACCTATGATTTTATTAGTGGTTTTTTTTTGGATTATGGCCGATGGTAAACGACCGCATGATCTGGGGATTGAAGTCCCACGTGGATTTCAAACAAATGGAATGCTTAAATGCATGTACACAACAAACTTTCTATTGACTAATATAAAGTTCCGATTTTTTCTATGGAAAAAAGTCATGAACATATCTTATTATTTTTATAAGATGTGTTACATTGCTAAATATTATTTCTTATACGATATTGTATGCTCTCTTCTTCACTTTAAAAGATGTATTTGTTCTTATCTCTCTTACTCCTCTTCAACTTCACACCTCTCTCAAGTCCTCTCTCTCTTCCTTCCTCTCTCTCCCTTTCTCTCCCACCTCCCTATGTATCTCGCCCCATATCTCTCTCTCTACCATCCAACTTTGTCACTATCCCCCTCCCTCTCTCCTTCTCTCTCTACCATCCAACTTTGTCACTATCCCCCTCCCTCTCTCCTTCTCTCTCCCCCTCTTTCCCCCTCCATCTCTATGTCTCGCTCTCACTCTTCCCTTTCTCTCCGTCTCTCTCTCATATATTTCTCTTTTTCTTCCCTCCTCTCCTCTCCTCTCTACCTCTCTCTCCATCTCTTCCTTGTCACTCCCTCTCTCTGCCTCTATCTATGTATGTCTTTGTTCTTCTCTCTCGCTCTTTATAATCAATGCTACATGTAATGTCTAAAATATTTTACATTTTAATTTTATATTTTTTAGGCATGTGCTATGGTATTGGCCCATGGTATTGTAACAAAACCTATTTACAAGTTAATAATATCTATGGTGTTGAAAAATGCTTGATTTTGCCTTGATTAATTTAATAAATTTTGAATTTCCACGTCATCAGACAACTTGGACGCAGTTAACTAAGGTTACATGGCTCTTTTCACTCAGTTACTCAGTAAATATGAGTTAGATGAGTTAGAGTTCAGTTAAGCATGTGTGATTGCTAATTTGTAGCAATCGAGATCAGTTATTTCAAGTTGTTTTCAGTTAAACTATTTCTAATTGTTGGAGGAAGTAGTGGAAGGTCAGTTGTGCAGTGGGACTTCAATCTAACTCAGTGATCATCTAGTTAACTGATAAATCAGCCCAAAATAGCCAGTGCATGTAGGGAATTCGAGTTCCCCAATTGTGGTGGAGATTCCAAGGTAGTGTAACATCAATTGTAGACTAGTCTTTAGTGTATAGGTGTTGCATGCAATCAGATGATCAACCTTGGGAATTGCACAATCATTTTTGAGGAATTTCCTAAATAATAGGGGCCTAATTTCTCAAGGAATTATGCAAGGAAACAGGGGCTCAAGCAGGGCATAAATTGACTAAGTCTAGGTCAAAGCTTCTCAGTGAGCAGAGAGATAGGTTATTCACTTGCAGGTTGAGCTCAGATTGAGCTAGCAATTGTAATACATCTTTATTCATCAAATTAATGGAAGGAGGCAAATGGTTTTTAGCAGATTGCTTTCGCCTGGAAAAATAAGGTGTGCATGTGTGTTATTTCTCATTTCATGTTTGTGATTTATGTTCTAAATTGTGAATTGAATTTCATATAGCAATAGGGTAGGATTGTGTCTTGTGATTTAGATGAAAATTTCATGAGCAATTACAATTTTACACTATAATTTCTACACATGGTAAAGTAGGGGTGGATATCCATTGTTAAGAAACTTGTTATTTTGTAATTTTATTGTAAGTATTAAGTTTGTATGTGCTTATTAATTGAATTTAAAGATGGTTATGAAATCATTATTAGTCACTACAAAGAGAGGACTATAACAATCAATTTGTTTGGATCACTATTAGTTTAGCATTGGCCAATGCAAATTATAATGTTTAACTTTGAAAAATATATATTTATTTTTCAATATTATTAAAAATATATATTTTTCAAACATTTGATTACACCATAACTTAAAGGTCTTATTGCATCCTTTACACAATATAATGTCATGGGGATAATTTCCTTGCATATTTTATGTCATAATTTATGGATATGGTTGCAATATTCATGCATGACTTTTAGATATTTGTGTAGTGATTTTTTATTCTTAAACTTTGCAGGAAAATCATCCAAAAATGAAATACTTGAAAATAACTTATACTCAATTAAATAACATATCTACCATCAAATGAATTTTATTACTTTTATTACTTTTAACTTTTTATTATTAATTAAGCCAAATGTAAATGTTTACACTACATCATCTCCACCATAGTCGACTCTATATTACTTTATTTTTTTATTATTTTTTAATTGAACTACCATATAAATATTAAATGTTTATGTTAAGTGTTAAACATTTAGCCTACACATCTACCCTATACTGGGTTGTGGAGCACCACAATAAAAATTAATTTAAATTTTAAATATATAAATATTTTAATACATTTATTTTATATTTAAATAAAAATACATTTTAAATTTTAAATATAAACATTTCGTTAAAAATATATTTGATTTTATATTTGACTAACCAAATTATATAAGGAATGTGGCTTTTGTGATCCATAAAATGTATATAAAATTTTTTGGTGATATATCTTGTTCTAATGATGAATCACATTGGCGAGTTCAAAACAAGTAGATAATATATACTTTGATGTGATTATCACGAAAAATCTTATATACAAATTATATAAGTTTAATTAGTTAATAATTTAAAATTATTTTCAAATAATTGTATTTCTAACTCAACTATAGCTAAAAACTTTTTGAATTTATTAATTCATTTTAATATAAAAATATAAATAAATTTGTAAATATATAAATTTTCAATTAATTTTTTTTATTTCAAATAGTTTCATTTTCACAAATATCATTCCAACCAAATAAATTAGTTTCACTTTCACACATATCATTTCAACCAAATAAATTAGTTTCACTTTCACACATATCATTTCAACCAAATAAATTAGAAAGTATATATACAAATAAACAGTAATATACCATCACGTTACTCTCCTTTAAAATCTTTTGTTATTAAATTTTTTTTAACCTAAAAATCAGTTATCAAGTTATTACTAAAAAAGAATAAACTTAGCTCTCGAAATTTCAACGGATTCGTTTTCTTATCCCAAAGAAATGACCTTACCCATCCATCATTATAAAGAAAAATAAATTATCATTCATAGATTTAATATGGAGCCATTCAGACATTTAAGAATCCGATATGGCGAAGGCTTATTTTCTCGTGCTTTGTTTGAAAAACACTAGCATACATTCCAAATATTTCCCATTTAGTCATTACGAATCATATTTAACCCAAAAACCAAAAAAAAAATATCTTGTCTCAATCTATGTGCATTGTTGAATTATAGCGAAGAGGCACTTTGGACTTAGGTTATTACGTATCATTATCTTATAAAAATTATGAGTGGTAATTAAGGTTATATAATATTAAAATAATATTATTAATTATTAAGATTGGTATAGTATTATAAAAATAATTATTATAAAAAGATTTATTAAAAAGTTAATAAGAATTTTCTCAAAATATAAAAAGTGATCAAATATGTAGAAGTGGTGTAATGATGTTTTGGAATCATTTTTAATATAAATTCTATTTTATTGGAGGGCTTTTTTTTTTTTGGAGAAATAAGTGAACATTGTTTTGATATTATAAAGGTATAATATATGGTTTTTATTATTTATTGTGTCTGCAAAGTTGCTTTTTCAACTATGGATTTGAGTAATTGTTGGTCTAATTTATTTGTATAAAGTAAGACATAAATCTTATCAATCTTGAGTTGTAAATTTGAAAACTTTATTATCACTTAGTACTTAAAGAATGGAATTGTTTATACTATATTCGTAGAAAATCCAAAGTTGTAACTATTAATTTAACTAAGATGTTATTTGAAAATGAATTTCAAATCATATGAAAATATAAATGATAACTAATTCACTGTGATGGAAAGATTCAACTCTAAATTGAAAACTTCAAGTAAACTTCTAATTAATCAATCCAACAAGAAAGGAACTAATATTCTTTGGTCTAGACTAGAAACTTACACTAGCAGAAAAGGAGGGTGTAGGAACCTAACCCTTAAAAAAGGCCCACATAACAATGCTCCTTTCACTCATGTAGGTTATTAACTAAAGAAGAAATTATAAGCACACATGCTTGAAATGAAAAACTACTCTAAAATGAGAAAAACATAATTGATTCAAGTTTAATTGTTTAAGGCATGCATTAGGATCCGTACTAGGAGAAACTCTGTTTGTATTGTATTTGTCTCACTCCCCCAAGTGGATCAAAGACTTGCAACAATACACCTTTAGACTCATCAATCTTTTACTTAATCAAGCAACACTAAACTTGAGTTTTGAAATCAATAACACATCTATGTAAAGGAAACTAAGGTTGTGCATGAACAATGCGACAATTAAGGTACCATGAAAGAACACTAAAGCTATAAATAAACAATCAACATTTTAACAAAATGAAAGTGAAAAAGCTAGCATATAAAGAAAGAAGCTAATGATGAATATAATCAGTGAGCAATTTACACAAATAAATATAAAAAGGAAAGTGAAACCACAAAGATATTTACTAACAATTGTAGGTATAGCAATCCACAATATGTTCAGGAAAAAGAATACTCTATCAACTAAATAAACTCAAGATTGTTGCATTTTTTAATAAAAGGAAACTTGGTATAGGTATTTAATGAAAAAATATCTCAACCATGAGAAACTAAATAGAATTCAAAACTTAGATCTATTTCATCCCTTCAAGTTCACTTGTTTATGCATTTATACAACACAAAATAAAACTAAAATGTTGATGAATCTCAACCGAACCAACTAATTCCTAGTTTTATTATCTATAAAGATCATAATCAACCTTTGAAGTGGCCCAAATAATGTAAAATCATGAGTTCACAAAATCTACGCAGATCTCCCTGTTGTCAAAGCATATTTTTATGTTGACTAGCTACATTGACCATGTCTGTGTGAGGGATTTTTCATGGAACCAACAAGGGTTTTTCACCCAACTTGAAGGAGAAATTATGAGACTGCATATTTTCCTATAAAATCTAGTAAAAACAGATTAAAGAAGCATAGAATTTTCCAAAATTCAAAAATTAAAGGAAAACGATAAAAATAAATTTTGAATAATTTTAATAGTCATAAATGTGATAAAAGCGATGAGTGATAGTTTATTTGGCCAAAATAAGGTTTATTTTGATGCCTATTTTTCAACAAAACAAGGAACAATAGTAATATCTATAACTTTTCCTTTGAATATTTCTAATTGACAGATCACAAGTGGTACAAAAACTCTTTCTTGAACAAAATTTTTGAGTATTTTTCATGCCAGATGCATTTTTTTGCATCTATAAATAACATATTCATCTATTAAGACTACATTTGAGGAGTACACATGTAGGAAACACAAGATATTTCACTAGGTTGAAAACCCTTATAACCCTTATTGGTACCCATTTAAGTAGTACCACTTCAGATAACACCTCTATATATAATTTCATTTCCATGTATTGTTGGATATATTGGAAGTCACATAGGTTTCTTGAAAGAAACTCTGGATCAACTACTTGATTGCCTAATATCTATGGTAGCATCGAGAACAACACTCGATAATATTACTTTCTAGTATCTAGGTAATCGAGTATTACAACTAAGGGTACAATTGAACCTCCTTTGTTGGAGCCTTGAGATATTGTGCCAAGTGTTACTATTAGACTCTGCGAGTATATCAAAGAGCTATAACACATGGCACTCTATTTTCCTTAATACCCTTAAATCCATATTCCTTGCTACTAGTCCTATAAAATTATAAAATGATGTGTTTTATTGAAAATCTAAGTAGTTGGTCACTGTAAATTGTTCTTCCTACTAATTATCAAGGAAGATACCACATAATATACAATATTAAGAATGTGAGCATTTTGTCACCTCAATATTCATTAAGCATGGGTGTAACTCCATTTGAGTAGAAAAAGAAAAGGAAAAAAAGAGAATGTATAAAGTGGACCCACTAACACTCTTATATGGGACCTGTTTGAAGAAAATTTGTGTGTCACACGCTAATAATCATGTTTAGCTTTTTTGGTGGATTTTCTCACCCTCTTACCCACTTCCTATTTCAATAGCCCCAACAAGTAGCCCTAATCACATTAGTACCACTCTTTGGTAAGCCTTATTTTCTGGACTTGCTCACCCCTTTACACTACACATGTCTCGCTAGTCCTAGCTAGTATGTTAGATGATCCAAATATCATAATGTAAAGTTAGTATAAAATATTTATTAAATTAGGATATTTAGTAAATATTAGAGACACTTAGAAATACAATATTGTTAGCAAAGATAGGACTCTAGAATAGAGTTGTATCTTGGGCTCTAAAATAGGAATAAAGTTAGTAGAGTGGATAGAAGATCATTTGTTGTAAATGGACACTTGTTGTTTTTTCAAGTGGTCCATAACTAAATTAAGTTAGTACATATAGCTTATAAATAGGTTAGTTTCCTAATTGAAAATTAGTGGAAGTTTATGTTTGTAAACTCTTGCAATTTGTTATGTAATTTATTTTCCATTATCAATAAAATTACGTGTTTGAGGACACTTATGTATTAATGTGGTATGAGAGCTTCACTAATACAGCTGACGAGAGAAGGAGATTCCAGCTCTACAAGCCTATGGAAAACTGCAGTAAATTGTTCATCAATTGAATTGGTGGATCTTTTGCTCCAAAGACAGAACTACCAGCGACAATACAATTTGCACCAACAACAGAAGCCTAGTCAATTGTAGATGGGCCTAAACCACCATCAACCTCAATATAAAGAGTAGGATACTTCTGCCATAGATCACAAACCTTATCCATCGTATTCTAAATCATTCCAGAATGTCTAATTGTGGCATGAAATATTTCAGAACTATTTCAGATGATCCATTATCCTGAAGCAATTTCGTTGCATAGGTTATGTAATTTCACATCCTTCCTTGTGTAGTGATACGTATTTCATTCTCACTTATTGGAGTCTCTGGCCTTGGCTTCTCGACTCTCTGGTACCGATCCATCTTAAAATTTCGAAGAGGCGAGGCACACAATCTTAAGGTGAATTTGGTGGCGGCTCTTGTTCGAGGAATGTGTGTGGAAGATGCTCTGTTGCAAATGCAATTAACCATGAAATGGGCCGCTAAGACTGTATATAAGGTTATACATTCAACTCGTGCAAATGTTGTGCACAATCATGGTTTAGATGGTGATCGTCTCACTGTTTAGGGTAAACTCGCTTGGGTGGTTAGTTTTCGTGATCCTCGTATTTTCTAAGGTTCGAGGGCACCTTTATGGGACAGGCTATGCTGTTCACAAAGATGGCA